>BLKR01000594.1:0-37500 GCA_011170035.1 Teleogryllus occipitalis | reverse complement strand
AGGAAGAAAGTCAAGAAAACTTAGATAATTCTATATTTTATTAAATCAATTGCATTGAATGAGTTTTCGTGTGTATTTTTCGTCTTGGATCGTAAAGGTACAAGTGTATACCTATCTCTAGAGGACATTAATATCACAACGAGTATTGCTTCAAAGAATGAGGTTATAGATTGTATTAGAAATGGTTTATATCACAATCATACATTTAGCTAGGATTGTCAAAGTCTATTTTGTTTATGTTCTCTTAAGCAATGAATATGTACCGACCCACACAAACGCTATCTAATTCGTAAATCAATGTTTCCAAGGTAAATGTAGCTTCAAATTAGAATCCAACTTCATATGACCAGTCTGTAAAATGATTGTTGCATCTTATTCGTTCAACATCTTACGTACATTCTAACATTGCTACGAATTTAATAACCACTATAATGACTTAGCCTCTTCGAATACATTGCACACAACAACATATTTGCACATACCAATTAGAAAATTTGATTTTACTTTTGCTTCTAGATTCTGTAAGTTTATGACCGCTCACGCTAGGGAGTGAAAGAAGCAAAATAGTTAACCCTAAAAATGCAATAATTGATCCAAAACGGTGTCATTTTGTAGATTTCAATCTAAAACGTTTCAGGAGGGTGGGTTGCAGTAAGACTTTAAGGGATTAGAAAGCACCGTTATCGAGTGATGTACGATGTGTTTTTCAGAAAAACGTGTATTGGGGATTTCATGTGACCCTGCGTATTTCTCCATGCCACAATACCAATAAATCTCAATTTCTCATTTTAAATTTATTTTATTTATCCTTTAGGGTAATTTCCTAGCAAACAGAAGCATCATTGTGGAATTTTATGTCCATAGTGTCTTCAAAAACATACTACAAAACAGTTATCCCTCCTTTCCCAGTTGTATTTAGAGACGATTTACCGAAGACAACGTTATGGTAATAATTAGGGCCGGGATAATTATGTACTAAAAAGAGGGAAACTACGTACATATACGAATAATGTACATATATTCGTTCAACATCTTACGTACATTCTAACATTTCTAAGAATTTAATAACAACTATAATGACTTAGCCTCTTCGAATGAATTGTACATAACAACATAATTGCACATTACATAATTGTACACACCAATTATTATGTACTATGTATTATTTTATAATATACAGAAATATGTAGTAAAAAGTAAGAAATATGTAACATTAATTATCGTTATATCAATTCTATTTTATTAAAACACTTTTATCTTAGTGTATATTGTTCTGTTTCATTGACATAAAAACCGATATTCAACATTATCCTCCTCATAACTTTATTATTGACAGCAATCATCGTAACATCAAGAACGGCGCCTCTTGATCAGGTGCGTGTAGTTTCTGGCGAAGGGTTTCAAGGTCCAGGAAGACCCCTGAAAGATGCGAGGTGGCAACGCGATATCAATTGCAAAATGTATCTTTTTCAGAAATCAAACTTCGTTTCTGTTCTCTGCGATACTCACGCTGAAAACTAACACACAAGAAGCTATGGATTGCGTTGTCGCCTTGCCCTTTTCTTTACAATGCCGTCGGTATTTATGGACTGACTTAATTCAACACGATGCAATAGCGGCATTTTAGAGAGTAGGCTACAGAAGGTTGTTTGACAATGCTGAATTGTTTGTCTGGAAGATTCCGTATCAAAAACTTAGAACAAATGAATAATTAAATAAAAATTGCGGTAATATGTAAAAATATGTTATTTTGGATAAAATATGTAAATATATGTACTTTTGGGTAAAGTATATAAAAATATGTACTAAAAAGTCGACGTTTTTTGGCACTAACCGATATGAAACGTGAATATATCATTGATTCGACTTGACAGAGTTATGTTAGGAAGATATGTTATTACATAATTATCCGGGCCCTAGTAATAGTTAACGAAACGAGTGTATAGAGGGCATATAATTGCAGAATGGTATGTTCAAGATAACGAGCGACGATAGGAGCGAGTTTTATTTTATACCATGAGTGCAAATTATACCCGTTTATGCACTAGTTACGTTCAATATTTTTTCGTTTCCATTTATGAATAATTCAAATTTTAAGAAATTCAAGCACATCTTTTCCCTCCGAGGGATGCATTTCATGACGTAGTATTGCTTCTGAAAACGATCTATTTTAGTGGGCCTTGTATTGTAGTTTCCACAAAATATTTGTAAATCGAAGGTACTAAATATATTGGGAATAAAATATTAGAAGCTGACAAAGTCATGAAAACATCACTTCTCACGAAAAGTAAAGACAGGTATGAGAGAGAATTCAACATGTATACGTTTTGGGGAAACAACAATTCACGTCTGTCACAGTTTTGCTATAGAGTACTTTTAGAACTTCTGAACACAAATGACGTTTACATTTTTACATTTGTGAACCTAAGACCAAATGATTTACACGTAAAACATTTAATTTATTCACGTTAAATATTTTATGTTGTTCCATAAGTCAGCTAGCTTAACGTTTACTTCCTTAATTTAGTTTTACTCGTTCGTTGTTAATATGTAGTGGTTGTAGATTAGTAATAAACATTTTTGCTCATGTTTCATGGCTGACTACAAATACCTGAGCTATGTCTGTATTATAGTTTCTTAATTAAATGTTTTGGCTCTTTTCTGAATTTAGATTGGTAGGTGTTCATTTCTAATCGCACGATGGAATATTCATTGCACACGTGCTATTAACATAGAGATAATCAACGATTTTTCATGGAATTAATTTTTATAATATTTTAAATAATACTTAATTAACTAAACGAAAAATGTAATTAAAGATTTATTTCAAAAAGCAAAAAAACAAAAAAAAGAATTATATCAGAATAGTTCTGTTCGATAGATAACGTGCTATTCATTAAAAATCGTACGTTTTTCTCCTCCCATTGAATAATTCTGTCATTTGATGTCTCCAACCCGTTGCATAATGATACTCATAACTATACAGATTTCATTGTGATACAGATTCTTTTTCCAATCACAGAAAAGCTTACAAGCCAAGTACTGAGACTTCATTAATCTTTGAGAATCGTTCTAGTAAATGGTTTGTTCGATTGTATACAATAAAATTGCATTTAATATTATATTATGTTTATTAGTTTTAATTTCTTTTATTATCAGTACTTTTTATGCGGAATATTATATAAAATAAATTGGAACGTAATTTCACTTTGATCCTATTTGACTAGCGCAGTGGTAGTGGTAGAGGGAACATTTGACTGACATTAAGATCAGAACGCAAGTTATTGTGTTATATGTTGCTGCCGTGTATTTGTCCTTCAAAACTGGCCAATTCTTTAGTTTGAAATGTCTAGTGAATCAGAGGAGGAGTTGGCACCTTCAGAAATAAGCCGAAAAGCGAAAACGGTGACCTGAGAATTATTGTAAGAGCAACTTTTGTATTCTCTCGCACTGGTAAACCAAAGCCACTTGCGGCAGGTAGGGTAGCTGTCCGCTAGGTGGCCTTGCCTGAGTCCTGCACGTCAACTGCCACTAAACAATTCAATGTAAAAGTTTTACTTATAAAAGTTACTAAAGTCATAGAAAACGTACCGTATGAAATTCGATGTAATGGGTATTAAGACACTCGTGTGAAGTTTACAATACTCGCTCGTACCTCGCTCGTATCGTAATACCATGCTCGGGTATTAATATCCATCATTACATCATCATTTTATAATGTACTATTATTCTAATAGAGATAGAAAAATGTAGAATATGTAGAAGCCGTGTTTTTAAACCCGCTTTTAAAATAAGAATAAGAGTATTTATACTACTTTTACTCGAGAAAGGAATATGAAGTATACCAGGAAAATGCACCAAACTCGTTTCAGGATTTTATAATTTTTAATGAAAATATCACAAAAAGTGAATTTATAAATGTATAGTCACTAACAGTTCAAAACAACACCTATTACCATTTACGTATTTGATGACAGAAATGAAACCAGAACTCCAGAAAACCATTCACTTCCGAAGAAAAGTGATTTGAACATCTTTAATATTTAATAATTTTCGTTGTGAAAATATTATGGATTACTTACTTCTTTATGACACACTGCCTACCTACAGTTGTTATTTTTTTTCACGAAAATATTTTCTATTACCCAATAAAAAGAACATCTGCGCCACTGTCTCCAAACACATTATATTGAGTAGCAAGTGTTTGAACTAATTTAAGATACAATTACACATAACCGTTAAACTCATTTCCGTCTAATAATATCGCTCCATATCGACCACTTGAACGCAGTAGGAAATGCGTTGGCTTACTTAACTCGTTTTTACTTCCCCAGAGAGCAGCTGTAGCAGGACATATTCCTGCTTCCCCTGCCGAGCCGCTGGTCGTCCCCCTTTGCTTCCCGTTTCCATACCTTCCCCTCGCGCCCGCTATTCACTCCCTCACTCCGCATTATCCGTCCTGTCGCAGTGTCATTTGAAGGCAAGCGTCTTAGCTAGACACGCTTCTCCAATCCCCATTTGGTGTAAAGAGCCCACGCGGACGGAAAGACATCGGATGAAGGAAGAGGAGGAAAAACAATCAATAAAAAATAATGATGAGGTGACTAAAGCAGATAGAAAACTCCGATAAGAAAAGAACGTTTCAGGACAAACGTAAGGGGATACAAAAAATATGCGTTTATTAAAAGGGAAATATTTGCTCCGACTTCTATTATGTGGCTGTCAATTTAAACCGATAAAGATCTTTGGGGTAAAAGTTTTTCTCAAGCTCTTTCTATTATAAATGAGTATTAAATGAAAAGTTTGGTGTTAAAAGCATGGCGAAAAGAACACACCAAGAAGTATAAATCTTCATAATTCATTGCGTCTTCTTAACAAGGCTTTGTGAACAATATGTCGGAGCTCCGTCTCGAAATATCATAACGAAAAGAAGAAATTCTAGAATATTCCTCGCCATTTCCACTCTCTTTTCCCGGAGGGGGACGGAATATGCCGGCCGTAAGTTAAGAGATGTACCGGAGTGAGAAGCTGCTTTTCACACTCGCCCGCAAACTACAAACCGCGGCGGTCGTTTATTTCTCTTCTACCCAAACGAATTGCGAGTTTCTTTGCTTTGCAACCAAAGGCAAGCGCCATCTTCTCCCCCGCGTCTGTCTCGTAAGGGGCGAGTAACGCAATCAACGTGATGGCCGCAACTCGTTTTCAGAAGGCCAAAGCCGCACGTTCAATATTTGCCCGTAAAAAAAGTTTGTTCCCGGATGATAAAACGTACAATTCAGCGCGTCCCACCGCGCTGGCTGCGGCCGAGAGTGCATTAAAAACAAGTACAAGTAAACGAGGCCGGAGGTAGTAGGTGCGAGCAAATATGTATCCAGGCTTAGTGCAGGTACATTAACTAATTGGACAGGCAACTGCTGCTAAAGGATGCGAGCCACACATCACCTGCGGGCTTGCCGCCACCGCCCCGCCCGCTCAGAGAGACCGCTGAATCGCATGGCGTCGCGTCGCATAGCGTCGTATCATGGCGAATCGTATCGTGTCTAACCGCGGTGGGCGACAGCATGCGGACACGCGGACACGATCGAACACGCGCGCGCGTGCACCAGCGAACGCGTCAGCAGCGAAGAGAGAGGAAAATGTAAATTCTAAATATGAAACCTGGTTAGGGAATAAACCGGCAGACGACGCGCGTGTCGCTGCTATTGGGTTTGAGCGCGGTGATGAGGGGCCAGCGGGGGATTTACGCGCTCGCGAACATGCCGCAAGGTGATTTCATCCGGTGGAAGACAGCGCCAGGAACGCCACTGGGAACGGAGCGGGTGAACGCGAGGGGGCGGTGCAGGGCCCGAGGGAGGTGGTCGTGCGGGGAGTTCTTGGGTGGAAACGCGTGGGAGGAGCACTGTGTCGGCGACCAGCTCCGAATTTTATGGTCATGTGAACGTGGGGTGTGGCACTTGAGAGTGATTGCTGATGGTGTTAGAGCGAAAAATGTATCCTACTGTTCAGATCGTCGGTTCAGTACTTCTACAACTGTGAAAGTTGATTTGCACAAATACACATACAAACAATGATATTCAAGAAGAAGATAGATACTTTTTATGGTGATACAGATCTCAATTAATTCTTATATCAGGACAATTTGTCTTCATTCGATCATTATAATCATTTCAATATGAAATGCCACATTCGAAATGTGTTAAAATCATATGTTATAAAAATGTTATTTTATTGTATTCTTCATTCACCTACTACAGAAGTGATACTATCAAACATTCACAAGGGTAAAAAATAAATTCATCTTGTGATATAATACCTTGTATTCTTATACTTTTCTTTGATCCCTTCTTACATCTACAAAATGCTCGTGAATATAAGTTTGAGACAAATTATTTTTTCGCTATTTTTCTCTCGCCATAAATCAAATGATGATCATTAGACATCAGTAAAAACTTCCATTAACGTAAAACACAGAACATGACCAACAAGATATATTTCCTTGCAGCATGATTTCGGAAGGACGAATGAATATAAAACCACAGCGACGTGGATTTCGTTTTCTAATTTTCACGCCCGAACCTTCCTTCTGAAATCAATTCCGTCAGCCACTACTCCAAGCGACCTCCGGCCCCGACCCAAGAGGGCTTTCCCCCACAAAAGAGCCAAGAGAGCGAGCAGCGACGAAGAGAAAGGGGGCCTTCCGAACTGTGCCTCGAACAAGCAACACTTCCTCAGTTCCGTCGTCTCCTCCGCACCCTCACTTCCCCTATGGGTCTCCACCCTCCGTCCCCGGGCCTGGACCGCACTTTCCGGCCAATTTCATTCCATATCTCCAGTAACCATTCACTCGAATGTTATTCCAATCTTAAGTTCCTCTGTTTGCATAAAATTACATGCTGCCCCTCGCCCGCGCGGATCCCGCCCGGTGCCGGCGACGGCCCGTCGCCTACAGCCTGCCTCGCCCCGCTCCCTCCTCACCCTTCTTTTCTGTTCTCCCGTCACCACGCTCCGTTCTTCCATGGTCGCCTTCGCTTCATATTACTTTCCAGAATTGAAATTCTTCCCTCTCGACGGGAAGACCTACTGAACCCAACCAGGTTTAACTCGTGCCTGAGACGCTAGACTCTAATCATAGCATGTAACGCCAAAAAATATTCAGGCACATAGTGGATTTGTTGTATTCCAATATTTTAGTAATAATAATAATAACTAATAATTATTGATATCAACATCAAGCGTCCGAAAATAATTCAATTTGTAAAGAAATAAAAGTAAACTATAGTATTTTATTCAATATCTTCTTTACTTTTCATCTCATACAAGTATCTTGTGAAAGACATTGGGACAATACCAGTATATTGCTGGAAAGAAGACGGATATGAACAGCTCATTTCGTTATTTTTCAGCACATTTGTCTTCTATCTTCACCATAGCTTACATTATCTCTACTGCTCTTGAAGATTGAAATCATACAATCCGCATCTCATTTTTTCAAATAAGCCACAATGTTTCCTTTTTCCAAGTTGAATGAATTCTGACACCAGAAAATTCCCTGTTTTCTATGCTATTATTTTTGAACGCTTTAGGTATTTCTGATTCCATGATTATAAATGAGAACTCTACTTCTTGTTTTCATAGAAGACCTACTTTTGAGCCGCGTTAACAATATTACCTGTTTTTTTTTCAAATAATTTTCAATATATTTTTATCATCTTTCAAGCTATTATGTATATTACATTATATATTTCTACATAGTTTATAATTAACTCTCTGACGCTATTACTTATTACACGAAACCCAGTATGTTTTTTCTCTTCGCGGTGCCATATCACGGCCCCCTGCAGCACTCAGGGCTCGCCCCATCGCCTCTTCTCCATTCCCCCGCCCGCACGAATAGCGCTGCCAGCACCGTTGCGGCAGCGCTCCGCAATCTGCAAGTAGTGGAGCAAAGCGGCCGTGCCCAGCGGGGTCGTTGCATCGAAAACACGAACCGGCCGCGTCCCTCCACGCCCCTCCGCGCACCGCCGCGCCGCGCCGCTCCCGCCACTCGCGCCCTGCTCCGCCAGGGCCTGCCTAGCCGTTAACGTAAACACTGCTAAACACCGTGCCATAACAATCCATTGGACCGCGAAGAAATATCGCCTGCGAAACTTTATATCTATATATAAAACAAAGGGAATCGTTAGGGTGGGAATGGACATTGGAGGGGGCGCGGCGGGGCCGGGCGGGGCGGGGCGGGACGGAGAGCGACGTTCGGTCGGCGCCAGGGAGCCCGTAATTTATCGCGCAGAAGGGTGCTCGGCGAAAAAGCGGTGGAGTTGGTAATGACGGCAGGGAGGGCGGGGGTGGGGTGGCGGAGAGAGAGGGGGAGCGAGGTCGCCGGGCAAGAGAAGGAAGAGAGCGAAGGGGGGGTGGGAGACGCAGGGGCCAAACGAGGAAGATTTTTGTGCTCTATGAGTGCGATATTTCCAGAAGCACCAGATAGCGCGCCTCTGCCCTCGCGTCCGCCTGGGACAAATCGATGCGCAGGTGAGGCTATATTTCAGCAGATCAAGAGTTTTAGGAGAAAGGGTAAAGTGTTTTTGGGGCGGATATACGGAACCTATAGATGTATTTGTTCATGAGGGTAACGTTTCTGTGGGTTTTTCCACCGGCGAGAAGAGAGATGGATTCTGATGAGACGCGATTCCGTACTTTTCCATATTTCTCGATCTGCCAACTAGAGACTTATAAAACAAGAAAAGACGATCCGTGAATTATAATATTTTCATTTTGCGTGAAAATAGAATATTATATAAGAAAGTTTAAGTTGAAGTTATATATATACGCCAGAAATTGATTTTGTATATTGCTTACATGTAACAAAGAACTTTCGGCGAAAACGATACAGAACAAAAAATAGATATTACATCATTTTTTCACCAATGTGTTTGAAGAATGAGATATTGAAATAAGAAAACTGGATATCTCACAAAGTGCAATTGGTAATGATCTCTAATTCGTTTCGTTTAATACTGTCTTACACCAAACATCAACGGCCAAAATATCAATTTCGGAAATATAGTTGTGCCAGTTTTTGCACGGATTTTATTTATATACCTTTATTTATAAACTTTTATGTACTCCGTAAATTCGTTAAAATTACTATCTTCAAAATAAGCACTGTTGCAATATAAATAATGTAATTATAAATAATGAATAGCTGTCACGCACAACCAACCAGCGAGCAAGATGTCAAACCGGGAGCGGTAGCTCAGTGCATCAACTGATGTCACTACAGCGCCTGTGACCGGGAGGTCCTAGGTTCGAGTCCTGACGGCGGCAGGATTTTCGACACTAGCTTTTCAGCTAGGTCGAATTTAGTCGCTGTCTGGAGGAGAATTCTAGCGGCCGATCGGTAGTTTTCCGTGGTTTCTCCGATCAACACAAGGCGAATGCTGGAGCAGTACCCTAACAATCGGGACACGGACCCCGCGCGATCTGTCCTTCTTCTTCCTTGTCCTATCCTCTCCCCTCACACAGACCCACTAACATGCACTACACTGCCACATATTCCGGGAGACCGGTCGGGAGCTTAGAGCTTGTCCCGGCTGGGGAGGTGCCCCGCTGGTGGGAGAGTCCTGGTTAGGGTGATACCCCACAAGCCGACGGTAGGTCGGCGCCGGATTTCGCCATCCAGCGGGGAACATTACCGCCATCTCCCGAGAGAAAAAACACGCACTACACTAACGGGAGTAATGGTCAAAGCAGTTGACGCGCCCGGAAACACAAAAAAAATAAATTTATCAATCAAGCAAGATATCAAAATTATTCATTTTCGTCACCAGAAGCTGTCTATCTCGAAACGAAATACGATGTAACGTGAGAAAAAGCACGCAAATCTCAGCGAGGTAACACGAGATAACCTCCACTCGACGCAAACACGTCCAAATAAACATTCTCCCGTTTCTCTTCCAGACGCAGGGCACAGTTTCCCCACATAATTAGCGATGTTACCTTTTATTACTTATTTACCCAAACCGTAGAGCAAGAAAAACGGAGAAAAAAGAAGTCTCCCTCGGGTCGAAGGAAAGCTCTCTCCAGACCAGTGACGCAATATAACTCTCGCCTCCACGCCGCTCTGCGTCGTCCCTGGAAATCGAACACAGAGCGGCTGAACGCCGCGAGGTTGGGGGAGGAGGCGAGGGCGGGGACCGTGTTTATTTTTCAGACACGTAGAACGAAGTAAAGGCAAGACGAGGCGGAGGAGAAACACGAGGAGGATGTCGGGCTTTGCGGGAAAATGAATGAAATATAAGGCGCGGCGTTTTTACGCTTCACGTCGTTGCCGCTTCCCTCCCAATGTCACCGTCGACGCAGACGCCGCTTTCCGGGTCCCGCCTCCTCCCTCCCTGAGGTGCCTTCCGGAAGTGCAAGACCTCCCCCAACTCCAGAGGGTAGCGGGCGGAGGACAGTCTGCGGCGGGTGGCGGGCGGCAGGGGAGATGGTGTTTGGCGATGGTCAGGGAAATGGTAAGTCTACAGCTTCCCTTTACGTTTGCAATTTACGAGATCACGAAGTCTCAGGCAGCTCACGCTCCTCCCACCGCGACCTTTCGCGCTGTTTCGAGTCCTTAACAAACCTTTGAGCCGCCTCGACTCAAGAAAAGAAGTCGAGAAGGAAGATGTCTGCGTAACTGTCACATAAAAACCGGGCGAGGGAAAGCGAGGTAAAAAGGTATATAGGAAGCTGCGGTTATTAAAATTAAGCTCTTATCTCTTGCAGAGCAGTGGGGATAAGTACATATTTAATTGCACGTCACTCGCTCTTCCCTCAGCTGCCGCAGCCGCTGCGCGGTCGCAATCGTAGTTCACTATGGAGAGTGGTTCACTAGTAGTTCACTATGGATGATGGTAGAAACTGTGACGGTGGTAATCAAGGCGACAGCCTTCACTGTCGCCGTTGATAGGGGTTGAGTCCTCTGTGATGATGGTGGAAGTGGTGATCGAGGTATTGTTAGTGATGAGAGAGATAATAGCGGTGGAAATGATTTTGGTGGTATTAGTGATGACCACAATAGTGTCCCTAGTGAATGAGACCTTGTTACTTGTGGTGGTAGATGTGATGGTGATTGTATGAAAACGGTGCCGGCGGTGTTAGTGGTAGCAATAAAAAAAATTGATGGCGTGTTATGGTTGTAGCAATAATTATAGTGGTTTCGGTTATGGTGACAGACTTCGGAGACGTCAGTGCGGGTGGGAGTGGCGATGGAACGTTGACAAGGGCACAGTAGTGAGGGCGGTGTCAGTGAGGGCATCGGTGGTGAGAAACGGTGAAGGAGAGAGAAAAGTGGCGCTGACGAGAAAAGAACAATGTCTCCAGGCGCTTCGCAGCCTTTCCGTGTTGTCTTAAGCCTCGTCCTCGTGCTTGTGCCCGCCGACCTTTTGCGTCCCCTCGACAAGCCCCCGTATTTGTCTTACATTATTTATTCTATCTGCTGGAGTATTTACATACTCAAAGTGACTGCAATCTCCTTCCAGAATTTTTATGGGAAAAGCAGAAGTACGTTGAGACAATTACGCCATGAAATTCCTCGTAGGCTAGAACAGAACATTCTTTAGTCAATTTAACCGCTCTAGATTGCTTACAAAAACAGCATATAATATTTATTTTTCTCAAGATTTGAACTGTTTTATTGTAAATATAAAATTTATGATTAATAAATACTACTCAGGTAAAGTAATAATTACGTAAAATATTACAAAGGTCTAAATTGTGTATTTACATCACAACCCAGCTATTTATCCCGCTTTTATTCTTACAGAATTTTTTAACAAAAGTTTGGTCCTCAAAATATATAAAATTAAACCAGCAAATTATTATTCTATCTTCAGAATAAAACAATCAAGCTTGCAAACACCGATTTGATACTGAAAACAAACTAAGGTTATTTTCTTTTCTGTAATTTGTACTTTCTTCTCTCATACTGTGTATAAGAAAGTAAAGTTTTTCTGATATTTAGTTTTAAGGAGAATAAAGAATTTACTTGCATACGAGTACATTGGGCTGTAAGACGCAAATAAATTCAAAATAAGAAGAAATTAAATTTATTTATTGGCTCGTAAAAAAGTGCTTCTCGACTCAATTCTGTTCAAATTTGAAAAAATAAACACTGTTCTATCAGATGAACTCATATATTTTTGCTAGAAAGTTCAACTAATTTAGAAAAGCCACGGAAGGAAACCCAATGAACTGACTTCACACACGCTTTCCCAGCTTACTTTACTTCCAACAAATCCTCCTTAATATTCTCCATTGCCAAGTCTGTACTTTCAAGTTCGGGATAGAGCGCGCTCCCACCTGCACTGCAAGAACGCTGACTAGTCTGGAGACGACCTACCTTCCATTCTCAATTGCGAAAAGTTGACGATTGGACGAATGAGGAATAAACGTGAGCCAAAGCTCGATAGCGTAAGGGGGGATAAAGAACAAGAAATATAATACAAAAATAAGGAATAATAGGCTATGTACTACAAAGATGATAATGGAATGACATCAGTGAAGAAAACTACTAAAAATGTAATAGGAAGGAAGAAAGAAAGAAAGAAAGAAAGGAAAGAAGGGAGGAATAATTAAAGGAAGAAATGAGACATTACAAGTTAAGGATCATTTATAAATTTAACAGGTCAAATAAATGAGGTCAGACACAATAACAATATAATGCGTCATTCAATTCGACTTTCGCATCAATTATCAGAAATTTGATACAGTTTGACGTAGGAAGCTTGTGAAATTGGGATGTCTCTGTTAAAAGTAACGAAAATTGCAGTCATGTGAAGACAGAAGAACGGTGTCTACCTCCTCACGACGGGGCATTTATGTGAACAAAAGTCGTGAGCAAAGAAACAAGTGTGCACGTTTAGGCGGAGGAAGTGGGAAGGGTTCGAGCAGGAACACAGAGGAACGGGACGAAGCCGGACGCGCCCCGCAGGGGAGGACGCGGAGCGGGGAGGCGAGTGGGGCGTGCCGGGTGGGGCAATGCGAGTGGGAGTCGCGCGCGCGAGGGGCGGCGGAGAGAAGCGGCTGCAACTTTAAAGCGCGCGGCGCGAATCCCTGGCGTCCCGCAGGGGAGCTGCGCGCGGCACTGCCAACGCGGAATTACAATTTCCTCGCGCTCCGGGAGCCCGCCTCCGCTCCTCCCCCTCCCCCTGCGTCCCAACCTCCACACCTCTGCCTCCCTATGTAAAGTGTAAATTGCAAATGATACCGCCAGATACTACGTACGGCGCGTTTAATTATTTAATTACAATTAAAACCGGTTAACCGGATGTTGCTCTCTAAATCCCCGAGGGAGTGGAAGGGATACAGGAGGCGGAACTCGTTGAGTGACGAACAGAGCAACAAGGGACTAAGAGAAAATGGAACAGAAAGACAAAGACAGGAAAAATCCGGATATCAGAGCTCTTAATTTATGAAGGACATTTTAAAAGTAAGAACCGTTTGCGCATAGCAACCGCGTAGGCTGTCACGTGACACCCGCTCAAGGTCAGCCACTCTTGCCCAGTCCCCAACTACGCCGTAAGTTGATTTCATGTCTCTCCCACTGTTAGTTCTATCGTAACACTGCTTTGTTTGTCGCCATGTTAATCAATACATCCGTCGATTGTGAAGTGCGCTAATTTATTCGGTTTTTAAACGTAAAACAAGTTTGTCCCGCCGAAATTCACCGGTAGCTTGTTGAAGTTCATGGTGAAGGTGTAATGAATGACAGTAATGTGAGTAAATGGTGTAGGATTTTCAATAAATGAAGAACAAATGTTCATGATGAAGAACGATCTGGGCGACCAACTGTCATTGATGAAGACTTGACAAAAAAGTTGATGAGGAAATTCGCCAAAACCGGCACTTTACGATTGACGAGCTTCATGAAAAATTTCCACAACTTTCAAGATCGGTTGTTTATTATATTGTTTCCGACAAATTTCATTACAAAATAATGTGTGCGAGATGGGTGACAGATCACAAAATGAAAAATGTTGACAGATCACAAAAAGAAGCGTTTTGCACATTCTTTGTCATTTTTGGAGTGCTACGATAAGAGTGGTGATGAGTTCTTGAATCATATTGTTACCGGCGATGAAAAGTGAGTATCATACTGCACCGAACCCGGTCTCCGAGACCTACCTTTGCTTACCTGGGCTCGTGTGGCCGGCTAGCTCAGGAAGCATGTAGAGTAAAGAAGAATAGATGGTGGACGGATTTTTAAAAATAAATGATGATGAATTTAAAATAAAATTATTGAGAACACAAATGGACTTTAATGAAAAAAACTTAAATTTTAAGCATACAAAAAATTAAGGTCTTAGCAATTACTTTTTATATTTTTATGCTATAAAACTAATGTATTACAGGGAACTTAATAATGTAAGGAAGTCGCCAATGCGCGGCGAGCACTTCCTTGATAAGAGTTTCTTTAAACAAGCGTCGCGCCTGAAGGGCGCACTGAAGATCTTGCCGCAGCTCGACAATCAAAACACAGTCACCGTTCGCAGGCAGGTCCGCTGGGGTGGGCAACCTCTACAGGTCGCCGAACCTCACACCAGGCGGCGTGTCCCGTGGGTGTCGGGGAAGGCCCTTTGAGTCCCGCGTCGGCAGCGGTGGTTGCGGTGGCGCAGCGTGGCCACGGCG
This sequence comes from Teleogryllus occipitalis, assembly GCA_011170035.1. Lineage (NCBI taxonomy): Eukaryota > Metazoa > Arthropoda > Insecta > Orthoptera > Gryllidae > Teleogryllus > Teleogryllus occipitalis. The sequence continues at coordinate 22,836 of BLKR01000594.1, read as the reverse complement.
ACGGCGGCGGCGGCGGCGTGATGAAGACGACGAAAGCGACGACCCAGAAGCGACGACAGCTCAAGATTCAGATGTCCAGTAACGCGATTATACTCGTCGCGTGAATTGTGACGGGCGAAGCGGGCGTGATCGGCAGAGATCAAAAGAGAATATATTCGACAAATGAGCAATAGGAGGAACTACTCGTCGTCAATTTAAAACAAAGGGACACTGCCCTTCTCCGGCAGCAGTTGTGCGTAACGAATCAGCCGCCCGACGGCTCAGGAAAGACGCAAAAGCGCCAGTGCGTGATTACGCAACATTTTGTGTGCGATGAGCCGGGGTATAATATTCGGTATCGTTACAATACTACACTCCAGAGACTAAACGTCAATCCAGTGAGTGGAATCACTCAACTTCATCGACGAAACCACGAAAATTCAAACAGGAACCTTCAACACGAAAAATTATGGCCACGATATTTTGGGATTGGAAAGGCGTTCTTCCTATTGACTTTCTGCCAAGAGGAATGACCGTAAATGCTGAGAGATATTGCGAAACACTAAGGTTAGGCGCGCTACTCAAAACCCCCGGTGAGGACTTCGTCTAGCGGCGTCGTGTTGCTTCACGATAACGCTCGGCCTCACACTGCAGCAATGGCAAAGACGCAACTAAACAACTTTCGATGGGATTGACTAGACCATCCCCCCTGCAGCCCTGACCTGCCACCATCAGACTTTCATGTTTTTCATCAACCCAAATAATATCTTGGTGGAAAGCAATTTGAAAAGGACGTGTTGAAAGAAACTGTTACTAACTGGTTAAATGCTCAGGCGGCAGAGTTCTATGATGAGAAGATCAAAAGCTAGTGCCACGACTTAACAAATGCTTAGATATTCTTGGTAGAAAAGTAAAAATATGTTCACACTTAAGTTTTTGATACAATTTTGTGCATAAATAGAGTTGCTGTTACTCCCTTAAAAACTGTTCGTACTTAAAAAATGACCCTCGTACATAGAATGTAATATTCTAAATAAGAGGAAAAAGTAAGACAGATTCAAAATAGATAGGGGACACGTAAAAACTGTAAGAAAATAATTTAATTGGTTATACTATTCTTTAATTATAGAAATTAAAAAACGTAATATGATTATTACCATATTTTATAATTAAAGGGTACTATAACTTAAGAAGGTTATTCTTGTGTTCACAAGAATAACCTTATGTAAGAAAATAAATAAAATGAAAAATATATAGGTCCCCAAGAATGAGAGTTCGGCGTAGTGAGGTTATAAAGGAACAACCCAATAATGCAAAAAGGAAATTCAAACAAAGGAAAATACTACACACGTAAGATATGCAAAAATATATTCCTTAAAATATCAGAAAAGGAGCATACGGTAGAAATACAAGAAATGAGGAAGAAACACTATGGGAAGGGAACAAATGGGAAGCTTAGAATCTCGTGCAACAGCTAAGGAGTGGCAGGCTGAGGGGGGCCGGGCTGAGGCGGCGCGCCGTCGGAGTTAAGACTGCAGGTGCTAACGCAAACCGGCGGAGGCGGCGGAGCGGCAGCAACCGCCCCCTGTATAATGCAGTGCGCATTGCCGACGGCCGTCCCCGCCTCCTACCCGTCCCCGTCCCCGTCCCCGTCCCCGCCACCGCCCCGCCGGACTCCCACCTGTTGAGTTGTCTAGGGGCGTAAGCCCGGCTTACCGCGCGTAGGCCTCGCTTGTTCTCCGCTGCGGAAGTTTCTTTCGCGCCTACGGCCGCCGCTCACGCCGTTCTGCAGGGCCACGCGAAAGGGGAGAAGGCCTTTGGAAGTGGAGTAGACGATGGAGCGTCATGATTAATAGATTTCGCATTGTTAGCCGAGGCAATCGGGCCTAATTATGTGAGATCCCTGACCGAATTACACTCACAACAATGCAAAAATAATATTCCGAGGAAGTAATGGATCAAATCTCAATTTCGTTTCAGTTAAAATACAAGTACGTCCGTGTGTACGTTGAAGTAGTCTTGTGGATTTTGTTGCACGACTAAAATTCACATGATTCCAGTAAAGGATGTAAACTCAGCGGAATAGTAATTAAAAATACATCTTTCCCCTTTGAATCTTCAAGTCATGTTTTTATTCCCAGAAAAATTGTGCTAATACTAAATATATTCACTCCATTCATATTCATTCCATTCTGTGTATTATCACATTCTCGGGAAAACTTTTGATATGCTGACTCTAAAATCTTCAGCTCTCTATTCACAACAAGAGTATTTCGATGATAGTAACAACTTTATGCACTTTTCTCATATTGAACCACTCAGATATCCGTCATGCCAGTTTTTGGCATATGTTTATTCACATATACGATACCAATGTACGTGGGTGTTTATGTAAAGTAAACTCATAGTTTTCATTATATACGAGTGTACATTAGTCTTTTTCACAGAATTTCCCAATACCTGACACTACTGCTGGAAGATCCCCCTTGCATGGATAATAATTCACTGAACGTACGAGCAGAGCTTTCAAAAATGTATCATAAACGCATTTTATCTATTATATCGCATTTAAATTTTACTGTACAGACCAAAATAAATTTTGGTGACTATTAAGTATGTAACTAACACAGAATTATCGGACATTATCAATAATTTTGAATTTTGAAAATAATAAAACATTCTCTGGCACTTTCAACAGTATCTGGGAATGATTTTAGACACAAGCGTGTCGATATTAAACGCTCCAAGTTTACTGCATGTTTCTAGTACTGACATCATTTTTTCTCTTTCTTACTTCCTATTCGTATATATTCATTTTGTGTAACGCTTTTCACTTTTTTTATTCACAGTTTCACAGATAATTATTTGCCCACAACCCCTGGTTTGAATTTAAGCTCACCTTCTTTCACTTCTACTGTTATTATAGCACCCAAAAAAACAGGGAACATTTTTATAATCATCGAACCTCTAAACAACCCTGATCGAAAAGTACGCATACGTTAACACAACTTGCATTCTCTCACTTGCATTCTCAACATACATTCTCAACTTGCAGAAATCGGTATCCTTCGCCAGCTTGCACTCCCTTCATGTTCACTGCTGCCCCGCCCGCCTCGTTCCCCGACGCAGATCGGCGCTTCCTCCGCGCGCCGCTCCACCCCACCCCGCCCCGCTCCGCCACGCCCCGCCACTCTCCGCACCGCACCGTTCCGCCCGCTCCGCCCCACTCCCCGGGCTCGGCCCCTGGCGCAACCCGGCGCTTCCTCCGCGCGCCGCTCCGCCCCGCCCCGTGGGGCGCCGCTGGGCCTCCGCCGCGGGGGAGCGCGCCAGCGCCAGGCAGGATTTTGTCGTTGAAAGCTTGATGAGGGCTGCAGCGGCGGCGGCGACAGACGGACAGAGGAGGGGCGTGGGGCGCCCGTCGACGGGGCACTGCATAATGCAGGAACCGCGTGGCCCCGCCGCCGCCGCCACAGCCCCTGCCTCCACCACCCGTTCCTCCGCCAGCGTTGCCGACCTCGGTCCAACCTCCCTCCTCCAACGACGCCGCTGTACTGGTCGTCGCAGCGGGTGAGTCCGTGTGACACGTGTCGCTCCGACAGTGAATGAACTCGCGGTTTATTGGCGTTGCGCAGCGGAGGACGGAATATAGAAGACGAACGTTCGGGAATGAGAAATTAAATGCGAATGCGGTTTTGAACGTTTCTTACAAAGGTTCAAAGAAATTCACACCAGAGTACCCGAAAACGACAAAACATTCCAGTCGAAGCAGGATTTAAATATTACATTTAGCGTTAATACATTTAGCTCGTAACTGCCACAAAATACTAATCGCAAGGCAAAATCATTCAAGCTTGACAATTTCCTTCTAACAATATATGATTATTTGTCCTAATATGATAATTACATTCACGAATGCTCGTACTCTTTTTAAAGGGCAGTCAGATTCTTAAGAGTTCAGTATGAGAAGAAAGTATTACGTTCACACCAGATCCCTTACTTCATAATGCTACCAGTATTTTCTACAATTATATTCTCGCCCTGGCAACCCGCATTGAAATGAAAATATTGTAGCGTCGCCTGGTCCGGCGCCGGTGCGTCGGGCCGCTTCGGGGAAACCCGCGTTAAGCCGGATGTGGATGGGGGTGGAGAGCGGCGGCGCCACGCCGCGCCGGTTGGAAAAGCCCTTAGGAATCCCGGCTGGAATTTCCTTGAAAAAGGACGCGCGCGGAGGCGAGTTTAAGAGATGTCGGTTGCAGCCTGGAAAGGCTGGCCAGCGAGCCGTATGACGCCCGCTGCTTGTAGGGTGGGGGCGAGCCGTCGGATATTTAAGGCCGCGCCGACAGGCGCCTCGCGGGATACGCTGGGTGTCGAAAGACGAGAGGTATCTCCAGTGCTATCATTGCACGTGATCTTCGGGTCGAAGATCGGTTTGGCGACAAGCCATGTAACTGGTGTAGTTACGGGACTCTATGTCCGACAGCTTCGCACCTCGCGTTGCTTTTTGCTGCTTCCGAAGCAGTGGTTCTGGGCGAAGGCCTAGGGACGGTCGCGGGGTTTCGCGGCTAAGAGAACTGAAAGGTTGCCAAGGGGTTAGATTTTCGTATTATAATCTTTGTACATTAATTGTAAATATTCTGTAAATATATTGTATAGATCAATCAGAACAGTCGTCTGTGTTTTTCATCCTAGTACGTCACAATATACTTAAAAATAATAAAACCATAGATATTAGTAAGAAGCTAATATATATATATATATATATATATATATATATATATATATATATATATATATATATTTATCACATATTTCTCGCTTATGCAGCTTTTCTCCTGTAGCCAAAACGTATTCGTGTTTTTTATCCTTCCTTCTACTATGAGAATGTTGAAAGAAATTGACAATGCTGCAATATCTAACATACATTAATCAACTACAACCTAAAACCCACCGCACACATAAGCAAGTCTTTGTCTCAAAACTGCGGCTACCGCTGGCATTTCCGCGGGCCTCTTCCGTGGCGCTCCCATTTCCACATGCCGCCTCCGGCGGTGACGGCGCGCGAACGAAGCGCTCGCGGGTGCAGGCGCGGGCGTGTGCGCGGGCGTGGGCGTGAGCATGGGCGTGCGCGTGCGAGTGGCGGCCGACGACGAGGAAGACGCGAAGCGCGCGTCAGCGTTCGACAAACAGCGCTTGGCAGCCGCTCGGCGGGGGAGGGCGGAGGCGGAGCGCCTTGGCGGGCGTGTGCACATTTCACATATTGATGCCTGCGGGGACGCGCCACCCGACCGCAGACTTGGCCTAACTTGTGTGTTTGCTTGCTTTGACTGTCGCCGCGCCGCAGCCCTCATCGCGTATTCCCTGTGCCTCCCGCAGGTGGAGCGCCCTGCCCTCTGGCTGCCGCCGCGCCGCCCTCCACGCTTCCACCCCCACCGCCCGCGCTTTGTCGTCTCCACTCACCATACGGCATCGTTGCCTTCTCTAGCACTTTTTCATTCCTCCTGTGTACGCTCAAGGAGTTTCTGCACTAATGTCTCTGCCTATACTCGTATTTTTATATGTATCGCCTTCCTATTTCAATATACTTTCTTCTGCTCTCATTAATTTCGAAACTCTCTCAGCTTACATCGCATTTCTCCGCCATTTATGGACAATTTTATAATGTACCGCCTCTTTTCCTTTCTGTAATATACACCTCCTTTCTGTCTTGCATTCCGAATATTTTTAAAACGTTCTTGCATCTTCTATGTTTTATTTCACCGAAGTCCACATCCATGTTCTCACTTCTTTACTGTGGATCTGGCTGTTGCCTCTTACTTGATCGTCATTCAGTCATGCCCTAATTCTCAATCATTCCTATTTTTTCTTAACTCCTATGTAACCAATGTCTTCTCGGCGTTCTTACACGTGATCTCTGAACCCCTTCGACTCCGTTTCCACTGCACCTCCTCTTGCCCTTCCTCCTCCAGCCCCCAAGGGCGCCTTGCTCCCGGCGCGCACATTCCGTGCCACAACACAACGAATCCACTCCTCGTGCGAGGTTTGCGGCTTGCAGAACGAATTTCCGCTCCTGCGCAGCTTCCTTCGCTTGTTTGCTGGATAAAGCTTGCGGTGTTTCAATTAGCGAAGCTCCTAGGGTTAATCGCAAAGTGATAGCGCACCAGCTAGTGTTTGTGGTCTATTTTCATGATACCGGTGCAACTTACTAGGGCGCGTAAGGGCGCGTAACAATATGAGTTATAACGCATCTACGATAAATGCTATTTTAATGCTATATCCATTTCGCTAATTATTTTTAAACTGAGTATTTACACTTTTTGTACGTTCTCAATGAAAATCACATTTATAAATGAAGGTTACAAACGTCAGTGTTTGCTTTATCTGAAACCGTTGAAATAGGGACACTTTTTAACTACTCATATGCCAACATTATGCATTTTTTGCATTAACAAAATATGCAAGAAAATCCGAAGTTTCTACTGTAATTGCAAGTTTATGAAAATGCATTGGTATATGTTTTTTGAATGCATGGAATTCTATTACCGCTTCTATATGACTTTATAATTTTTGAATCGTTACAACCCAATTACACACATGCTCCAGCTTGTGACAAGCGTTAATTCATTCCATATGATTGCAGACCGCGCGAGAATTCTGGCAAATAAATCATCCATCACCCCCACATTCATAAACATGCACGTGAATTTCGCCCTAAATCATCGGCGCTTTAATGTGAGCGCGCTGAAAGCCGCAAGGAAATTACCGCATATCCTTTAAAGTAGGAACAGCTGCCGGAGTCAGTAAAATCTTACTTGCCGGCCCCGTACAGAACGCTTTACCTCCCCGGCCGCCTTACGTCAAGAGGCTTCAAGGACCGGCATGGCCGCACGGAGCTCTCCTCGGGGTGCGGGCAGGGTAGCGCGGGCACGTCTTTCCAACAAACTTCCCGAGACCCCGGAGTTTCCACTCAACTCAGCACACATAGTCCTGTGCCTCCTCACAAAGGTCTTTCTGAACATTAACTACTTCGTTTAGTACACTCCCTAGTTTTTATTTGCCACGACGTTCTAAGTCTTATATCTCGACGCTGTGAAGAACATGACTTCTTTTTTTCAATATTTTTCCTCTCTTTAAGTCAGCCCTACTCGAGATAGAATGGAAGACTTCTTTTACTTTTTTGCGAGCCAATTAGAAGTTTTGGACCAGCTCTCCGTAGGACTCGAGGAGACATGGGAAGTTTAGAAATGAGACGAAATACGAATAAGATGCAGTGAGGGGAAAGCGAGCCGTAAACAAGAGCAGTGGCTGCCGGGAACAAATTAATGAGACAGGCAGAGTTGCAGCGTTCCCTCGCGGCTGCCGCGCGAACCAATATTGCGTCCAAAGCCCGCTACAGCGCCACCGTCGTCGCTCTTTGACGCAGGGTTGCAGGTAATCTCTCTCTGAGAAATGCCTTGAATTGACAAAACAACAGAATCTCGAGTACGAAGTAAATATAAATGATATATTATCTTTAACCCTATTCTTTGATACTATTTTTTCTTGAATGTGCATTCGTGATTTAAGTCACCAAATGTTGTTTATATATAATATATAATTAAATTATAATTAATACTATAATTAATTAATAATAGTATTTAAAAATACTAATGTCATTCTTTCAGCATTTTTCAAAAATTATAAGATAAGCTGGATGGTAACCTATATTTAAATACTTGCTGGCATAAAGAAATTCGGCGCAGAATTCAAAATCAAGCACTTTGAATATATTATACTTCGTATTCATTAGTGAACAGGAGCGACAAGCCAACGAAGAGGTTTTCTCGCAAGACGATGGAAGTTGGCAACGTTTCAAACCCGTCCCATTTGACCATTCCAGCCTTTTTTCTCGTGGCCCCGGACACCGTTTCAGAAATCTACCAAAATCCTCAGATTCAGAGGGAACACCTTGCGTACCGAGGGGAATGTTTTGCCCAATTCCACGGCCGCGGGGGTGGCGGCGGGTACGAAGAATGGGTCGTCGAGGAGGGGAGGGGAGTGGTTGGCGGCTTGGGGACGCAGGCGGAAGGATAACGTTGGGATTCCTGCGGCGTCGGGAGGCGCGCACGTCGCGGCCCCTCCCTTCGCCCCCACCGCTGCCCGCGCCTGCCCCGCGATCGCTGATTGCGGTCTAAGCGGGTGGCGCGCGGCGCGCGGCGCGCGGCAGGGCGGCGGGGGCGAGGAGGGCGAGATGAGCAGGAGAGGTGCCCGCCTAGCGCGGCTTTGTTTGAAAATTGTTGAGGAAGCAGAGATGTCGAAATAATTATTAAAAAATCAAGTTGAAACCACATATTGGCCATATTCAAAGGAAATATTCGTTACCGATGAGATGTGCCAATCTTTGGAAGTAGCATTTTTATTTATTTTCCATAGTTTCTTTCGAAGAATTGCAGGCTCCGCCAGGCCTCTCCGCCTCGCTTACAACGGCATGGATTAGGATGTGTCGTAAGCCCCTGTCCGATTAGCGGAGATGACGCGCGTGATTATAAGGATTCGAAAGAAAGATCGCGGGCGGTTCGCGGCCCAATATAAAAGGTGTTGCTACAGTATTCTTTCCGAATTAATCATAAAAACCACTGATCAGAGCAACTAACCTACAAATGCGATGTCTTCAGGCTCCTCTACCTCTCCGATATTAAGTTAAACACAAGTAAATTCCTGGCAATTTGTCGAGATGCAACTGGCAACCAGATATTACTGGTATGACAGAGATATAAGGTATTGCCTTTACTTTCGCCGCTAGCGGTGTTCGTTTTATGCAAATAAAAAACAATATATAGAATATTTGTATTGAAATTAAAAGTGTACGTCTATGGAAATATATAATAGTAGCTTAAGTACCCGGCGTTACCCAGGCATTTTTTACAGTAAATTATAATAACCAGAAAGAGCAATTACATTTATTCATGCCCGGTGACGGGGCCTACTTCTATCTATTCCATTGTTACCCTGCTCCGCCTTGTCCCGCTCAGCTCGCCCTGTCTTGTCTTGTCCCATATTTGGAAATTTACGATCTACCTTGCTTACTATCCCACTAAAAAATGTTTACATTTTTTCTTATTGAGAACTCCAGCCCGCAAATATTCCTCACTTTATAACTAAAAACAATAAACAAATCTAAACATCAAAATAAAATACTTGTAGGCTCACATATATTCTATTTCTGGAGTTTTATATATTGTACAAATAATTTCAATAAATTGTAAAACGATTTATATTTTTTCTATCGTATTCATAAAGAAAGGTCATAAAATGTATCTCCTGCCAAGTCGTGACCTTCAAGGGACTTACCGTTTTAAGCGGAGTATAACATGCGAGAGTTCTCGTACGGTTACGCTACTAAATAGATCCGCAGAAATAGATATAGATGTTATAACGTAATTGATGAAGCATAACCATAAAAGTAAATGAAAATGTCTATGCCAAAACATAATTGTCGGTTTTTATAATTATTCTGAAGAAGACAGAAATATATGTTTAAAATCCCATATGCTAGTGTGGGAGATGGATTCGGAGGGAAAATTCTTTAATTGGGCTTTAAATACGTTTTCAACAAGAAAGTTTCATGAATCACTTGTTACAGGAATACGATTGTTTTACAAAGCAGACCCTGCTCCCCTCACAACCCCACAACCCCTACCTTCATAAGTCTTTCCCTTTCCTTGTCACTTTGTATTATACGCGCACGTTTTCTTGAGCCCCGGAATACTTACCTCCTTTCCTTTGCCAATATTGGTTGAATTAAGAATAAAAATAAATAAACGAGAGTTGTAGACAAAATCTGATTACCAGAAATGTTTGCTCCCTTGTAATAGAAATTATTTGCATTGAAAAACGAACTACAAATTTGATATAAAATTTATTTTGTCAAAATAACCAAACTCCCCACTTCTCTCGCAACTAGAGAACCGTGGGCTCAAGAAAACGTGAGCGGATAATACACAATGTAGTCCTTGCGATCACTCATAAACAATACAGGCGTTGTATTCTACTCGGCACATCTCGTCTGACTGTCTTTCGCATGGCATCTCCGTTCGCCGCCGCTGACCTACAAACACTGCTACCCTCCACACCGCACCTGCGGGCCAGCGCCGTCAACCAACTCGTGCAGCCAACCTCGGCGTAAGATATGCGCAATTCCACACTAGTAATATGTAGTATAAACTTATTTGTTTAGGTAAATCAATTCATTATACCATTGCAACATAAGAACAACCAGATCCACCAATGTAGTACATTATGTGGATACAATAAATTGACAATGTACTGAACAAGTTAACTAAACAATATTAGCTTCATTATTTGATCTGAAGTGCTAGATACTATGGATCTTGAAATGTAAATTATAGAAACCAAGAACTCCCAGATATTTTATTAGCTTGGACATAAATATTTTTAGATAAATTAATTTTTACCTATTTTTTATAGAAAAAATGGATGAATTCATTCATTCACAGCAAAGCAACAGCAGATATTAGTCTTAATATGTTATGGATCATTGTTTAATTGCCTATCAATGCACTAATCTCCTGCACATATTAAAAAAAGTTCACCAGGTTGAACCCAAATCATACCAACATTTTCCATTTTACCAATTTGAACATGAGAGCTGTGTAATTAGTCAAATTGCGAGTCATAAAAAGAAAAGCTGCCCTAATACCTAGTTATTCACATTTGCTTCCCTCCTTGCAGTGTTATTTCCAATGGTGCGAGTGAGCTCTTCAGCAAAGAATACGATATCTAAATATTGTTCATTGCACATTACTATATAACCCGTATATTATTGTACTTTTTACTCTCTCAAACTACCTCAATTTTCAAACTCACTTGTTTTTTTCTGTTTGTAGATAACATGGACTAAGGACAATGCATGCACTACATTGGCATTATTTTTTTTTGTTACAGCTGTCTTTCAAATGTTACACCAACGTTCAGAACTTACGAATCACATTCACACTCAGATATTACATAGCCTTACTCCAACCCCAATGAATGTCGTAATAATTCTGGACATTAATGAAATCACTAGTAGATCTCAGACGACATCCTCTGGTGGCCGCAGCTAAACTATTGACATTGATGGACTCTTGAATCTGTGATGTAAACTAGGCAAAAAAATGATAAAAAATTTAATATATATTGTTTATTATAAATCATAGTCTATAGTACTCCAGATCTCTAAAACAAGCTGTCACAAACGTTTCATCGGTATTGGTTTAGTAGATTCAGAGATTATCGCGCTGTAAGTTAACGCACTTCCGTCTTCCTATGTAAGTATAGAGTATACGTCTCCTATATAGGTATGACGTGTTCTATATAAGTATACAGAAAAGATAGATATAGATAAAGATTGAGATAATCTCACTGAGTTCACTAATTTAATTTTTTATTAAACTAGTAAACACGGTGGGATTATTTTAGTTGACAATAATAAATGCATTGCTATCACTTGTTACTTACTGGGAACATATTTTTCCAAGGAAAATACATAACAGGAGAAAAACATACGGTAATCCCATAAACATAAATGTGAATTATCACTATCTTTGAAAGAGTGCCAACAAAAACAAAATACTTGGTTCTGTTCTTCTTCCATGTATCCTTTTAAAGTAAATGTGGTTAATTTTCGTTCTTCTACGAGAATATTTGCGCAAATGAAATGAGAAAGAAAATAAATGACAAAACGTAAAGGAATGCAATATTTTGATTTGAAGTTCCCTATTACAGCCATCTTTTGCTACTTTGATTCTCATTATATATAATTTTTTTATTACTGAAATAACTTTGAAAGCAATATCGCTCGCTACTTTCGTGGCAATATTCGTGCGACATAATTCTCAGCTATCACAAGTTTGCCTACATTCAGACTCACTGAAAAATTTCTGCAAATATTTAAAGAGGAAAAAAGTGAAAAAATAAAAATCAGAAACGTGGAAATCGAATGTGCAAAATAGACAATGAAATTCAACTCAGCGGTGAATTGTGAACATTGGAAAAACGTTCACAACGAAGGAGATACTGTTACAGTTCGCTTGGTTTGCGATTTGATGTAGTAAATCACTGCGAACACGCGTTGGAACAGTGGCATTACATGGTTGACGTTGTCCGCATTACAGTTCCTTGTTCGACAAGAAACAGTCACCGTTGCAATGTGCATGACATGTTTTTGAAATTTCATGTTGTCAATAAACAGAGGTAACTATACTTCCATCAACAATTTAGAGACGACAAATTTATTTCGATAATGTAACGGGGCGAATCGCTTACAAAAGTAATGACATGAATAGTTTCAAAGACTCTCTAAACAGCAACAACACATATGTCAGAGAAATCATTCAAAAGAAAATAGGAGAGAGAAGCAATGTCAAAATTGATTGACGTATGTTGTTAAAAGCTTCGTAGATAGGCATTTATGTTTAATGACATTCGTCAGTAATAACGTGGGAATATCCTCTTAAAATATACAATTATGAAAATAAGAGCAAAATAGTAAGAATGGGTTAACACAAACAGGAATTAACCAAACAGGAATTTTATGATGAATACATATAAACATACTCTCTTTCTAAAACATGGCCTATTTTTAAATCCCCCCACATACTCGCGAGAGAAACGTGACAGAAATGGATTGTGGTATTATTTTGCCTAAGCTATCATCGTGCGTTGATAGATCTGACTAGATACGACTTACCAACTGAAGAATTAATCACAGGAATTACTTCGACTCACCTGAAAAGAAAGAAAATCATGAATTTTGAACATTAAGAATTTGAAACATTTACTTACAAAAAGTATTACCCATGCATCCATTACATTGTATACCATGCATAACTTAATAAATAACAAAATTATCAATAAAAATGAAATTTTGAAATACATTTTTGTTCTTTCTTAATAAAACTTCCAATAATAACTTTTTATAGACAGTCACAAATACATTTATTAAAACGTAAATGATTTTACATTCTCAGTGGTATCTTGAAACAAGAAAACAGCATGGCAAAGTTTAGGAGGTCGAGTTGTGCCTCCATCATCAGGCCTTTAACAATTTGTCAACTAAAATAAGAAATTTAATAATGAATATAAATAAAAATTAAAAAGTAATAAAAATAAAAACAACTCATATTAAGATAAAATAAGTGTGTTGAACATTACAAAGAATTCACAATAAATTTAAAATGTTTAGATGAATACATACTTTACAAAGAATTATGTGAAATATCATGATAAAATTGACCTTGATAGATGGTATGATGTTGAAAACTTATTTCTTATAAATATTCACAATTAAAATCTCGATATAACCCATTAACATTTTCAAACTTAAAAATAGCATGTAAGTTTAGACATTCGTGGTTTAAATTACTTTAAATTGAAAAATAGAATTTAAAACGAATACATATTATGGAATACATACGTGTAATGAATTTAGAATTTAATGAACATTAGAAATTATCCATAGTTCTTGAGAACATGAAGAAATAAAATACCTATAAAATTCAAACAACAATTATGACTTAAAGCAAAACCAAATTGTTTTGGTCTAGAAACTAAGATAAAAGTTAAGACGTTTTACTTTTAAATTATATTAATAAATTATCAATTATGATAAGGAAGGCAAGTGCCCAGATATAGAAAAAACACTCATATGAAAGTTGTTGAAGAAGAAAATTACAAACGATATACAAATGAGAGTTACTAATGTCGACTGTGAACGCTCCTACTACGGAGAGAGTACTGACAAGAATGTTCCTGGGTTTGCTGAATTCTAGGAGGCGTTTTTTTAATATAGTATTTTATTTCCTTGTTTGACATTATTATGGCTTTCAAGGGTTTTTACATACATAGTATACAATTTTGTTGTAATTACATTTCATCATGCATGAACAATGCTAGAAGACAATAATATTTACAATATAAACAATAACAACTAAGGATAACCAGGAAGGGTCATTCAGAAAAACGCATACAATATTTGAAATAAAAACATAAATATTTAATTTAGAAATGTTGGAACCTGCTTTACAGCTAATTAAGGAGGATGTAGTAGGTCTTTAGAATATCTTGATTTTATTCGAGGAAAAAGATTGGCTGATTGACCTAGAGTGTACAAAGTAGTGGCTGGGCAAGATGAAAGAGAAGAGTAGAAATCAGAAGAAAGTTTTAAAATCCAAGTTTTCAGAGGTTCTATAGATAATTCTTTTAAAATTTTATCATTTCTGATATACCATGGAGCTTTAAAAACATTATTTTATTTTGCATTATTTTATTAATTTATTTTGCAATACTTCCAGTTTTTGAAGGTTGCTTTTAGCAGCACCTCCCCAAATTGGGCAGGCGTAGGTCAGTGAAGGTCGTATAATGTATTTAAATATTATTAATGCTGAGTCTATTGATAACTTTGATTTTCTATTTATGAATGGTACAATTTTAGTATTTTTATATGTGTGTTATTATCTTTTGATGTTATGTGGTTTCTCCAGGTTAATTTGGTATCTATTTGAAGTCCAAGATATTTAACAGGAGTGTCATTTGGAAGCCATTTAACTGCATGGTTATTAATTATGAAGGGATATGTAGGAAGAATCCGTTTTAAGGAGAAAATTTTTGCTTGAGATTTTTGGTGAATTATTTTTATTTGATGTTATATTGATGTTCTTTTACCCTATCACATAACCTCCTACGTGTTTGTCCAATATATGATAGTTCACAATCAGAACATTTTATGGAATATACAGTGTTAAGTGTCTTGAGTTTTGGAATCGGATCTTTGAGATGGCGAATTACATTGAACTTATTAATAATAATATTAACCAAGAGTACATTAGGGACATTATTATAAACAAGTCTCTTTATTTTGTTGTTTATATTCGGAACGAAAGGTAAAGAAAACATTATTTTATCTGAATCTTTGAGAGTGTCTTGTAGATAAACATTTTTACTGATTTTAGGCAAAGAATCTCTACGTAAGATCTGATTCAACATTTGGCAAATACATTTATAAATGAACTGAATCGGATAGGCATTTCTTACTAACAATGAAAATATATTATCAAGATTCACTGGATAAAAAATTGGATTTGATATACTAAATACCCTTTCAAACAGATTCTTGACAAGAGGGATTTTCATTGTGGTGGGATGATTGGAATAAAAGTTTAGAATTATCCCAACATTTGTAGGTTTAGTATACTAATTGGTAACGTAATAAGTAAGGTATCTAAAATTGTATTATCCAGAAAATTAAGGGTCTAGTCAACTTCTTATTCCAATGTAAATTTTAAATTCTGATGCTGCTGCAACGGTAAATGGCTGGTCCGCGACAGATTGTGCTACGGCCCTGATTTTGACTTTGCGTGGTAACGCCGTTGATATTCTAGAGACAATACCGACCGATGAACAGTCAAACTTTGAGTAAATTGTCAAGAGAGTCGAAACACGGTACGGGCAAGCACACCTGGAAGACATGTATTTTATCCAGCTAAGGAATCGTGTTCAGAAGCCTGGAGACAGTCTTCAAGAACTGGAAGCTGATATTTCTCGTTTGGTGCGCTTTTCGGACCCTGATGCCTCAGAAAATTCCCTGCAACGCACAGCCGTCCGGTGCTTTGTGAAGCACTCCATGATACAGAAACCCAAGAGACATTAAGACTGGCAAGACCGAAAACCTTAGTTGACGCATTAAGTCAAGCACTAGACTTCTAGGTTGCAAAAAGAGCATCGAAAGGTGACGGACGAGTGCGATAATTGCAGACCGGCGTCGATACATATAACGAAAAGTATTTGGTGGCAATAGTGGAGAGATTGCTAGATGCACGCATTTCTAGTTCTTTTGCCACTAGAACAATCTCGATGTTGGAATTGTGGAGAATTAGGCCACGTGAAAAATCGATGTGACCATCCACTGAAGCAACAAGGAGAACAGCAGTCTGTTTGTAAACGCAGCAGCCAGCAGGAAAATTGCAAACATTGTTGTCATGCGGAAGAGAAGATTTCTCTTAACTTAAGGGCCACTGTCAGTAATGACTAATGGCAACCCCGAGAACTTCAGAAAGATCAGAAAGAGGACGCAGAATTGAAACATATTTGGAAATGGAAAATAGCAGGACAGACACCAAGTTGGAGTGGGATTCGATTACTGGAGAGAAAGGTGTTCTTAAACGAGTTCTGGAAAGTGAAGATGGCTCTCAGAAGAGGACGCACATATTGTAACCAAGAATAAGAGTGCCTGAAATATTGAGGGAATTGCAGGATGGAACTTCTGGAGGACATCTCGGTATAACGAAAACACTAGATAAAGTGCACGAACGGCTTTTCTGGATTAATTGCAAGCAAGACGTAAAGATGTGGAGCATAAAGTGTCAAGTGTGTGCCACTATTAATGGGACACATAAAAAGATAAGAGCGAAGATGAGGCAATATAACGTCGGGAGTCCTTTCGAACGAATTGCCATTGACTTGGCTGGCCCATTTCGAATGTCAAATGAAGGAAATAAATACATACTCGTGACCATGGTTTATTTTAGCAAGTGGGTTGAAGCATATCCCCTACCTAACCAAGAGGCCACTGCTATCTCCGAAGTACTGGTTAAGGAATGGGTGAGCCGATTTGGTGTGGCACTGGAATTACATTCAGATCAGGGACGGAACTTCGAATCTGTAGTATTTAAAGGAGTGTGTGAACTTCTTGGAATAAGGAAAACAAGAACAACAGCCCTACATCCGCAGTCATACGGAATGGTGGAACGCATGAACAGAAAAATGTGTATGCAGAACTACCTGTATGCGCGGATTGCGTTATCGGCCGGTGGTCCTCGAACTAGCTAGTCCCAGAGTGTTCTGGCGCTAATCGCAAAGTCCAGAAAATTCTCGACAGCGCCCGCCGAGTATAAATACGCGGCGGCCGACGACCGCGAGTCAGTCTTAAGTCTGAAGTGGAAGCTGGGCTGTGAAGTGTGTGCATCGCGGTGAATAGCAGTGCAGTGACGTGAACCGTGGCCGGCGCCGTGAACTGTGGTCAGTGCAGTGGACTGTGGCCAGTGCATCAAACTGTGGTCAGTGCTTAGGAGTGACCGACAGTGTAAGATAAGTGAACAGTGTAAATAAATAATCAAGAAAAGAGTAGTGTAAATAAATAATCAAGAGAAGTGTGGCGTGTAAAGAATAATCAAGTGAAGAATATCTGTACATTAATGAAGTGTTTTCAGTGATTGTGTAAAGAAACAAAATAAACGTTTTTGTTAAAATAATACCAGAGTTTTAATTCACCACCTAGAATTGTAACAATACCATTGTGAATGTAAAATCATTTATGTTTTAATAAATGTATTTGTGACTTGTAAAAAGTAATTATTGGAACTTTTATTAAGAAAAAACTTAGTAGCAGACAGCCTATGTTTCATTTTTATACATTTTTGTTCATTACAAAATGTAAAATATTTAGTAAATGGTTAACAAATCATAAAATAGATTGACAGATTGTAAAGTGTCAATCAAAGTTTCTCCAAAAGCTTCCAACGAGTAGTAAAACCGTCCCCGAAACACTTAAAACTTGAGCAACCCGCTGTACAAAGTGCGACAGCGCCAACTGCGCCGTGGATCCCAATCGAAGCAAAAACTTACAGCGATGAATAACGGGTGACCCGCTGGGGATACGTCGGGAGGGGCGAGTGCCGAATCTATCTACCTGTTCGAACGCTGTTCCCGGTGAGGCGCGGAGGCGGATGGAGAAGGGGAGGGGAGGAGCAGGGGAGGGGAGGGGAGGAGGGTTGTGCTGCGCCGGTGGCGAGGACGCGTCCGCAGCTGGTCCTCGGCGACGGAGGCGGAGGCGGAGCGGCAGGTGTGTGGGCGGAGAGCGTCATCCGTCGCTCGTCGTCCATCTCCATCGCTCAGCGCGCGTCACTCCGCCCAGGGGCAGCTACGCGCGCGCCCGCCCCAGCAGCGCGGGCCGGAGGGAAGCGCGCCGCACGAGCTGCTCGCTCACTCAGCACGTTTTGACGCTTTCTTACATCTCGCAGCCATCGTTATATTATAGTTGTCATTAAAACTTATTAGTATTGTAATTACAAATTTGAAGAAATATAATTTCACATATCGACTCTTTGGAGTGTCAAGGCTCCAGCTAATAATTAAGTCGTTTTGAATGAATTAAGACGTCTTGGAAGTTAGCAGAACCAATTCACCCAACCACAAAACTGTATAGCTCATAATTTGACGGTTTTTTGCCGCCCTTAAGATGTGAAAACAAAACATTTGCCGCGGGACCTTCTCTCAAAAAAATTGATGTTCATGCTAACTTCCATTGGAAGTTAACAGAACCACACATCTACATCCGCTAATAATGTACGTATACACACCAAACAGTACTCCAAATTTGTCGCCTTTTTTTTATTAACGATTAGTGAAGATATGAAATTCATATCTCAATTTTTTTCAAAAGATATTTACAAAAAACAAAAAATAACACCTACGTTCCTATGGTGAACGCCGTCAAAAAAGAAATGAAACGCTCCCTGTAAGCAATCACACGTAACAATTCATACCCTACACAATAATTTAAACAAAATGCGTACTAAAAAAATCAATAATAAAAAATTTTCGTCGGAAGGGTTAGTATAAATTATATGGGTACGAATCCTAAAAATTCACCTCACTAGTACGCTCTGTGCAAGAAAACAAAAATCTTCCTTCCCAAACATCGCCTAAAAATATTCAAATTAAACCTCATAATTTACATAAAACGCGTACTAAAAATAATTTGTAATAAAAAAATGCCGCGGAGCAGGTAGTTTAAAATACCCAAGTTCAAATCCAGAAATATAACGCTAGAAAGCTTCCTGCGAAAGGAAAAGACAGGTTTCGTCATAAAGCAATAGCCGTTAAAATTCATACCCCATGCCAAAATTTGCCCTTAACCGTTGCAAACTGTAATCTATAATAAAAAAATCTGCCGTGGACCAGTTAGTTTAAAATACCCAGGTCTTGAAAGCTAGCTGCGCAAGGAAAAGACACGTTTCCTCCTAAACCATTAGCCGTTACAATTTATACTCTACGGCAAAATTTGCCTTTCACCGATGAAAATGTAAGTTGTAATAAAGAAATTTACCGTGGACCGGTTAGTTCAAAATACCCAGGTTTGAACTCCAAAAATGTAAGTCTTGAAAGCTCCCAGAGCAAGGAAAAGACACGTTTCCTCCTAAACCATTGGCCGTTACAATTTATACTTTACGCTAAAAGTTGCCTTTCATCGATGCAAAATGTAAGTTGTAATAAGGAAATTTGCAGTGGACCGGTTAGTTTAAAAAACCCAGGTTTGAACACCAGCAATGCAAGACTTGAAAGCTCCCTGCGCAATTAAAGAAGACACGTTTCCTCTTACACCATTGGCCGTTACAATTTATATTCTACACCCAAATTTGCCTTTCACCTATGCAAAATGTAGGTTGTAATAAAGAAATTTACCGTGGACCGGTTAGTTTACAATACCCAGGATTGACTCCAGAAATGCAAGTCTTAAAAGCTCCCTGCGCAAGGAGAAGACACGTTTCGTTCTAAACCTTTGGCCATTACAATTTATACTCTACGCAAAAATTTGCCTTTCACCCAAACAAAATGTAAGTTGTATTAAAGAAATTTGCCGTCGACCGGTTAGTTTACAATACCCAGGTTTGACTCCAGAAATGCAAGTCTTAAAAGCTCCCTGCGCAAGGAGAAGACACGTTTCGTTCTAAACCTTTGGCCATTACAATTTATACTGTACGCAAAAATTTGCCTTTCACCCAAGCAAAATGTAAGTTGTATTAAAGAAATTTGCCGTCGACCGGTTAGTTTAAAATACCCAGGCTTAAACTCCAGAAATGTGTCTAGAAAGCTCCCTACGCAAGGAAAAGACACGTTTCGTTCGAAACCATTGGCCGTTACAATTTATATTCTTTGCCAAAATTTGCCTTTCACCGATGCAAATGTATGTTGTAATAAGGGAATTTGCCGTGAACGGTTAGTTTAAAATACCCCGGTTTGATCTCCAGAAATGAGAGTCTTGAAAGGTTCCTGCGCGAGGAAAAGGCACGTTTCGTTCTAAAGATTTGCCGTGACAATTTATACCCTACGCCAAAATTTGCCTTTTACCGATGGCAAGTGTAAGATGTAATAACGAAATTTGCTGTGTACCGGTTAGTTTAAAATACCCAGGTTTGAACGCCAGAAATGAGAGCCTTGAAAGCTCCCTGCGCAATTAAAGAAGGCCGTTACTATTTATAATCTACACCAAAATTTGACTTTCATCGATACAAAATGTAGGTTGTAATAAAGAAATTTGCAGTGGACAGTTTAGTTTAAAATACCCATGTTTGAACTCCAGAAATGTAAGTCATGAATGCTCTCTCCAGAAGGACAAGACACACTTTCTCTTAACCCATTGTCCATTACAATTTATTCTTTACGCCAAAATTTGTTTTTCACCAAAGCACAACGTAAGTTGTATTAAAGAAATTTGCCGTGGTCCGGTTAGTTTTAAATACCCAGGTTTGAACTCCAAAAATGTAAGTCTTGAAAACTCCCTGCGCAAGGAGAAGACACGTTTCCTCCTAAACCATTGGCCGTTACAAATTATACTCTACGCCAAAATTTGCCTTTCACCGATGCAAAATGTAAGTTTTAATAAAGAAATTTGATGTGGTTTGGTTAGTTTAAAATACCCATGTTTGAACTTCAGAAATGTAAGTCTTGAATGCTCCCTGCGCAAGGAAAAGACACGTTTCGTTCTGAACCATTGGTTGTTTCAATTTATACTCTACGCCAAAATTTGACTTTCACCGATGCAAAATGTAAGTTTTAATAAAAAATTTGACTTTTTGGGTTATTTTTAAATACCCAGGTTTGAACTTCAGAAATGCAACTCTTGTAAGCTCCCTGCGCAATTAAAGAAGACACGCTTCCTCCTAAACCATTGGCCGTTACAATTTATACTCTACCCCATAATTTGCCTTTAACCAACGCAAAATATTAGTTGTAATATGGAAATTTGCCATGGACCGGTTAGTTTAAAATACCCAGGTTTGAACTCCAGAAATGTAAGTCTTGAATGCGCCCTGCGCAAGGAAAAGACACATTTCGTTCGGAAGCGTTGACCGTTACAATTTATACTCTGCGCCAAAATTTGCCTTTCACCGATGCAAAATGTAAGTTGTAATAAAGAAATTCGCCGCAAACCGGCTAGTTTAAAATTCTCAGGTTCGAACCCCAGAAATATATCGCTTGGAAGTTCCTTGCGCAAGGAAAAGACACGTTTGGTCCTAAACCAATAGCCGTAACAATTCATACTCTTCGCCAAAATTTGCCCTTAACAATTGCAAACTTTAATCTGTAATAAAGAAATTTGCCGCGGATCGGGTAGTATAAAATACCCAGTTTCGAACCAAAGAAATATAAAGCTTGGAAGCTCCCTGCGCAAGGAAAGACACGTTTCGTTCTAAACCAATAGCCGTAAAAATTCAAACTCTATGACAAAATTTGCTTTTGACCGATGCAAAATGTAAGTTGTAATGAAGAATTTTGCCGTGGACCGGTTAGTTTAAAATACCCAGGTTTGAGCTCCAGAAAAGTAAGTCTTTAAAGCTCCCTGCGCAAGGAAAAGACACGTTTCGTTCTAAACCATTGTCCGTTACAATTTATAGTACTGTACACCAAAATTTGCCTTTGACCGATGCAAAATGTAAGTTGGTATAAAGAAATTTTCCACGGACCGGCTATTTTAAAATGCCCAGGTTCGAAACCCAGATATATAACGCTTGGAAGTTTCCTGCGCAAGGAAAAGACACGTTTCACTTTAAACCAATAGCCGTAACAATTCATACTCTTTGCCAAAATGTGCCCTTAACCGTTGCAAACGGTTATCTGTAATAAAAAATTTGCCATAGAATATGTTTTTATGGCTATTTGCTTAGGACGAAACGTGTCTTTTTCTTGCGCAGGGAGCTTGCCTTTTATGTTTGGGGTTCGAACCTGGGTATATAAAACTAACCGATCTGCGGCAAATTTTTTTATTACACATCACTGTTTGCAACGGTTAAGGGCAAATTTTGGAAATGCATATGAATTGTTACGGCAATTGGTTTAGGACGAAACCTTTCTGTTCCTTGCGCAGGGAGCTTGCATGAAAATTCATGGAGTTATTATTATTATTATTATTATTATTATTATTATTATTATTATTATTATTATTATTATTAGATAGCAACACCCTTAATGATAGGGAATAATTAAAATGTATACATCTTCCTGAAGTAATAATTACATTATTCTCGATTTCCTGTATAGGGTCGATTTCGCGAACTCACGATAAATAAATTCGTTGTAATAGTGTATCACAACCCGTATTAAGAAGACAAGGATTGACATGTTATAAAAGTAATTTTATTTGTATTTATAAGGATGGGAGTAAAGGAGTTGTGTGTAAATTTAGAAACCATGACAATACTCAATTGTATGGATAAATTTTCAATGGGTTATATAAACAATTTGTAATGAAACTCAAACGAAAGGTCGACATTTCATTAGAATTCATTTTGAAATAAATTTATCGAAAATATATAAATAAATCATACAGCCCTCGTTCATACAAATACATTTTTTCGTGTTGTGAGATTAGATCACATTAAAATTAAATACACTATTCTTTTCTAGAATATCTTAGTATCTTTGTGATAAAAAAATATTTTTCATTTGGGAGAACCAGTGTAACATTTACAGAAGCTAAAGACTATTACTAATTTTTTATAGAACTGCTAGGTTCTAAAAATTATTACGATCATAATGATCTGT